>CM057009.1:131096335-131113247 GCA_029891345.1 Dryococelus australis
ACAGGGAAAAGAATATACTTCATTCCTCTCGTCTTTCTGATAATAATCAAAGTACAATTGTTTTAACTCTCAAAATTCAGCCATGTTTATTAATTTCCAATAGTTACTCATACTTCCTTTGTTTCATCGTGGGTTGATTTACCTGTGGAACAACAACTCTCTGCAGGTTTATGCTAACAATATGTTACACAAAATCTGAATAAAATCTTTCCCAGTGTAGTGGGCCCATTTATTTAATCACAGAGGATTAATGAAATATTGTTCTCCGAGTCTGTGATGGTGCCTCCACTCTATTGGACCCCAAGTTAGGAGTCCCCTGTTTCTGAGATGCACATCCCATAACTTTGTGGAATCTCCAACCCAGGATCCAGACTTGGTGGTTCCTTCCAACCAAGGTTACACATTAAAATTACTATTATTTTTGTTTTATTTTGTTAACTAATGTTTAATCAACACTTAAAGAAAACATAAACAAAGTTTAATTTTTAGATTACCTAATATAAAAATTAAATATTGCTTGATTTAAATATTATATATAACTAATATAACTGTATTAAATAATATATTCTAGGTAAGCTTACTTTTTTTTTTAATTTCTAGGTGCAAATGGATATATGCATTTTACAAGCTGGATTCAAACATTCTCTGAAAATATTAATTAACATGTTTCAAATAATTTTCTATGGCTTAATGTCCGAAGCAGTCTGAATCTTGGAGATGTATTAAGAAAAATGTTTCCCTAAGAAATATATTTCCCATCTCCATATAAACATTATTATTTTACGAGCATCTTCGTGTAGGTACTTCATTGAAGAAAGGCTCAGGGACACTCAGACAAAATTTATTTATAATGGTTAAATGTCTTCCCTGAATGATCATAATCTTAATATTGCTGCAAGATAAAATGTAAATGAGCACCACCTTAAAATATCATTATTATTTTGCTCATTATTTCAGGTTGTTGAACCATGTGAAGTATTGACTGCAAATGAACCAAGACCTTCTACAGCACAAAGCGAATATAAAAAAAAGGAGCCCGAAAAACCAATAAATGGCTCTGACATGGAACATGGGACTATGAAACCTGTAAGTAGCTTTTACCTTTTTCCTAAATATTAATAGAGTACAGTGAACCAGGGTTCTTACAGATCTTCAACATGTTAAATTTTAAGTGTATGATTCAAGGCCTTCAAATGTCTTTCAATTAATCTTTGCCATATATAAAACACCTCGAATTTTCAGATTATATAGAATTCATCACATGATATTTGTTTTATAAGCGGGTCTGCGTTGGGTCTGTTAAGTGATATGTAAAAATGCTAGCATCGTAGAGAGTTGGCTGATATGTATGGCTCTTAACGTGGTCTTTGTAGCCAATGAAGGTGAAATGAGGTGTGAATAGAGCAGTGATGGAATGTATGGGCTGGGGAAAGGGGAGAGCCCAGAGAAAACCAGCAATCCAGCTGTGTTGTCCTGTACAATTCCCACAAACAAAAATCTGGGTGCGACCCGGCCGGGAATTGAACCCGATTTGCCTTGGTGGGAGGTGAGCATTGTAACTGTTCAGCCAAAGCGCACTCTGCAAGCACAGCATCTGCCAAATGGTAGAGAGCAATATTGAACATCTCTGATTTTTAAGGTCAACACATGGTGTTCATAACATGTGACGCCTTCCGGTGAGACCCGAGACGAACAATGACACAACTACTTACTGGTAATATGGACATCAGTGGTGCTTCCCAATCTTCGCACTATTGAGACTCAGGGTTCTCAGAGATGTTGTGGGTTCTGTGTGCCCATCTCATCCGTGCATACTTACAAACATGTAGGCAATACTAAACTTCTACTAAACATCACTTTGAAATAAACATTTAATAAAATTTATGTGGCTAGGACGCTGTCATTACTGAATAAAAAAGATAAGTTCACTGTAGACTTGTTTTTATTGTTACTATGCATACACATTAACATACCAACGAAATTATGATTATCTCGGTCATGACTAGCCAATTCATTTTGGGTGGTCCCCAGCCCACAATTAATCTAGCGCACACCTAGATGGATGATCTTACCGCGGTGTATGAAAACACAATCTTCACAAGAGAAGAGCGTCGATTGCCGCTAAGGTGGACTGACAATTTTTCCCTGAAGAAAGGAAACAGTGAATTACATAATAAAACCTTATGCTAGAGTAACACGTATGATTACTCGGCATCACTTAAGAAAATTCGTTGGGGCTCGCCCTCCAGCACGTGGGTAGTGTGGTGACGGCCTATACACAGATCTGGCTAGGACGGGAATAATTATTCCATACATAAGTTGCAAAATTACATACACCCTGAAAAGATATATGAAACAAGATGGGACATGAGATGAGTATTCTAAATAAACACACACGTGTGATAACAAGTTTAGATGGTGCAGATGCCACTGGATGAAGTTCATAGCGGACCATGAGGTTCAGATGGAATTGCAATATTACTTCGTGGAAACTGCAAATTAAATTCAGACAAAATATTATTTTTGTTGTGAACATTATTCTCTTTACGATTTACGTAATTACAGGCTTGTGACATGCCTGTTGGCGGTTATATTAAACATTAACATGACCGCAAGGTCAAGTAGAAAAAAACATCAATTTACATGAAATTTCACGGAACGCTGACAAAAATTTTGCATAGAACACTGAATAAAATATTGCACATACTGCCACCGTCGGGTGAGACACAAGACAAACTATGACACAAATACTTACTGGTAATTTATGCACCACCGGTGCTTCCCAATCACTGTACTATTGAGACTCAGGGTTCTCAGAGATGTTGTGGGTTCTGTGTGTCCGTCTCACCCGTGTATACTTACAAACACGTTGGCAATACTAAACTTTTAATAAAATCACTGAAATAAACAATAAATAAAACATATGTGGCTAGGACACTGTCACTACAGAATAAAAAGTTGAGTTCACTGCAGACTTGTTTTTAATGATATTGTTAATATACATCAACGTGCTAATGAAATGGTTATCTCGGTCATGACTAGCCAATTCCACTTGGGTGTTCCTTAACCTGTAATTAATGTAATGCACTCCTAAATGGATGATCTCACTAAGGTGCATGAAAGCAGAGCCTTCACAAGGGAAGAAGGCCGACAGGCGCTAGAGTGGACTGACAGTTTTTCCCTGAAGACAGGACACGTGAATTACAAATAAATAACCTTAATACAAAATAACACAAATGATTACTCGGAATCACTAACGCAAACTCGCCGGGACTCACTCTTCAGCACGTGACTAGTGTGGTGAAGGTCTATACACAGAGCCGGCTAGGACGGGAATAATTGCACAGTAGACTAATTACACAATTACATAGACCCTTGAATGATACATGAAATAAGATGGGACACGAGATGAATATTCACAATAAATACACACATGTGTGAAAATAATCTTAGGTGGCATGGATCCTGCTGGATGAAGTTCATAGCAGACCACGTGGTGCAGGTGAAATCACAATATTTTTGCGTGGAAACTGCAAAAAAATACAGATAAATTTTATTCGTGTTTGGCAAATGGTTCCCTTTACGATTAGCATTGCTATGGGCTCGCAACATGCCTGATGGCGGTAAAATCAAACATTACAGTGACCGCGTGGTCATGTACAAAAGCATCAATTTACGTAGAAAATACATTAAACCCTGAATGAAAAATACATAGAACGCTGAAATAAATGATTGCACATACAGCGTTATATAAATAAGCTCTTAAATTGCAATGATGGCGTATACAGACACTTGGCTTCAGTTGGCCACATGGTTATATGTGATGTTGCCGTAAAATATTCAAACACGAAAATTACCCTTAAATATATACAGAAAAATAAATCCCTTAAAATTGCGTGTAGCAATTATGCAGAAGTTACACTGAAATTGCCATAAACATAGGCGGATGGCTTCTGATTCAAAATGAGTGGGTTGCATGACCTCTCCGACATCTTTCTCCTCCTTCGCCTCGATTAAGTTAAAAATGCCACAAGGGCGTAAGAATTAGCAAAGCGGAACATAATGCTGGGGAAAATGTATGCAAGCAAATATTAACCGGTAAACTACGTGGACTATTGAAACCTACATCAGTGAACAAAAGTTGTAGTGCACATGTGACAGTGTCTTACCTTGCCAGCTCTCCTCGACAGACTGTCCAGATACAAGCGTTGCACGGACCTTCATGGCAGCCTACTGGGTTTACATTAGCGGAAGTGCTATGCACGCCGAGTGAAATATTTTTAAGTGAAAATAAAATGGCACAAATTAAATTATACATTGTTTTACATTTCTATAGTTATGTTACGAATTTCAATATTATTTTAATATCTCTTTGTGATGCTGTTCCTGCCAGAATATTAAGTAATCTTAATCTCGGTACCATAGGCACTTTGAATATTCATAACCAAACAATTAAAATTAGTACAAGCACTTTAAAACATTTTAAGACATAATAAACATTGTAAAGACATTTTACCCTGAAATTAACATTTATAGGAAAGTTCAAAATTGTCGGCCTCTTTGCGCACATGCAGTACACGTGACACGTGAGCGCCGTCATAGCTCTAGCGCCGCTGGCTGTTTGCCGACGTCAAACAACCCCTCCCTTGAAGGCTAAAATGGTGCAAACAACACAACAATGCTTTGGCGGGCTCTGCCCGGCTGGTTGCCGATTGAAGGCAAAGAAAACATGGTCTCGGAGCTCGTCGGGTTCTTCGTCGTTTGCAGGGGGTGGGGGTGTAGGCAGAAACAACAATGCGGGTACGTGGTGGTAACTCGGCTCGCCTGTTGCGAGTGCTGTGTTGCAACTTGTTGACACTTGACATCATACTCACTGCCTTACTAGTTTCCCCAAATCCTTTCAAACTCTCTTGCCCTACTAGGCTCTCCCCTGCGGGAACTAGAAAGCCTCTAAAAGGCGTTTCGCCTACACATGTGGTATCAAGCTTTACGGGTACACTTTGGTTTCAACCAAATTCAGCTGTGCCCTGGGGAAACCCCTTAAAACTCAACTCACTGGCACTGGTTGTGTTGAAATTTAAGTGTGCACTGGTGTTACCACTTTCTTCGTGTACACTTGGAAACCCCTTAAACTCGCTCTGATTCGTTGTTTTTTTAACTGTATTAACAGAAAAACCCAGAAACGGTGTTGTGGTACTACTTGTTTCTACCTCCTCACTACTAGGTGCTAAGTGTTCAGCCGGTGTAAAAACCTTAAATATCAGTTCACTACTTTGGCTGGGTGTTCCCGTGTTAGTGTTGATCTCAGTGTATGTGGTTGTTCTCCTGTGAACACCCTGGTGAAATTCTCCGAACTCGCTGTGGTAATGTGTGTAACGTTGTCTCCTTTCCTCTCTTCCCTACAGGCGGTCAGGCTATCTGCAGGTCATCATGGTGCCGTTTTGTGACACGTCTAGGTCCCAACTTCACTACATACATGGAATTCCCCATCTTTTCCACTACTCTCACTGGCCCTGCCCATCTAGGTGCCAGTCCAGCGCAGTATTGCTTTGTCCCGGCCGATAACGGGTTTTCTCGTACATAACGTACATCCCGGGTACAAGTTCGGGTGGCGGCCTCTTGCTATTCGGTACCCACACTTTACAATAGCCGAGCTGGTTCACCCTGGCTTCTTCATGCACCTGTGCCAGGTGTTCCGCGATTTGTTTAGGTGATCTAGGCGGGTTTTCACGGGGTGCTTCTGGGGCACGGAGTTCGCGACCTTGTACTACCTCAGTGGGTGTTTTTCCAGATGCTGCATTTACTCTATGGTTCTCTTTACGATTAGCGTTGTTATGGCCATGTAACAAGCCTGATGGCGGTAAAACCAAACATTACTGTGACCGCGTTGTCAAGTACAAAAGCATCAATTTACGTGAAAAATATATTAAACTCTGAATGAAAAATACACAAAACCCTGAAATAAATGATTACACATGCAATGTTATTTAAATAATCTCTTAAAAAGAAATGATGCCGTAAAAAAATTCAAAAACCAAAATTACCCTTAAATACACATGGAAAAATAAAACCCTTCAAATGCACATAGCAATAATGCAGAAATTACAATGAAACCCCACTAATATAGGAGGGTGGCACCTGATTCAATTTTCACGGGTCGCGTGACCGCTCTGACATATTTCTCCTTCTCCTCAATTAAGTTAAAAATCCCACAAGGGCGAAATAAATTAGTAAAGCGGAACCATAATGCTGGGGAAATGTCTGGCAAAACGTATGCGAGCAAAGGTTGACTGGTAAACTAAATTGACTATGGAAACCTACATCAGTGAACAAAAGTTGTAGTGCGCACGTGACAGTGTCATACCTCGCCAGCTGTCCTCGACAGACTATTCAGATACAAGCGTCGCACAGACCTATCATGGCCACCTACGGGGTTCATAAGCCCAAGTGGTACACACGCAGAGTAAAATAATTGATTATAGAAATAAAATGACATTAATTAAATTAAATACTGTTGTACATTTTATAATTTTCTTATAAATTTTTCATAATATTTCACGGTCTCTTTATGATGGCGTTCACGCCGGAATATCAATGTTCTTAATCACGTTCAATTTCATAACCAAACATCTTCAAAATAACAACAAACACTTTAAAATATTTAAACACATACGAAACCCTGCCAATACAAATACATTTTAAAATGAAAACTAATATTATTGTGAAAGTTCAGAATATTGGTCTCTTTGCACATGTGCAGGACTAGTGACACATGCGTGGTGAGCGCCATCATGGGATTTAGCGCTGCTGGTTGTTAACCGGCATCATAAATTGATGTAATTTGTTATAACTTGACTAGTTGACCTGATTTCCTTGTGAGTACGTGAAGTGAGTGAAGAGACTTGGGCGGCTCTTAACGGCGAGGTCATCATAGCCGATGAGGGTACTTGAGGTGAGTATGGAGCAGTATCGGAATGCAAGGGTGGATAAAATGGGAGACCCCAGAGAAATCCCGTTGACCAACGGCATTGTCCAGCATGATTCCCACTTGCGAAAATCTGGTGACCTGGCCGAGGATTGTACCCAGTTTGCCTTGGTGTGAGACAAGCAGGCGAACTGCTCAACCACTGCGAACTAGTGAATTCCTTGTGATATCAACTACAAATGTGTGTTTGATTTAATTTGACATGAAAACCATGGCAACCAGTCAGCTTATCCTAAACAAATTACTGCAAACATAATCAAGTTGAAAGGTGAAAAACTTTAAGAGGGGCTATACAGATTGTATTGAACGTTTTCCGCTGTTTTATACTGCTATATAACTGTATTTATATCTGCTACACGTAAGATAGAGATGTAAAACTTGTACCAAAATTGTATAATTGCTAAGTTTGTTGCAGGTTTCAGTAATGTGTTTGTCGTGTGCAGTGGCAGTGTCCAGGAAACCTGACATGTTTACACTTCAGGAAAATTCTTGTATGTTTAAACCCCAATGATGCGGTGAAACCATCTTGTTGAAAAATTACATTTGGGTAATGCTCAAGCAACTGAGAAACAGAAAACAATTGCCATATATACAGATACACTGAAGATGTGATGGTGCCCTCAGCGTAAATAAATGATCCAATAATTTTGTCATGCAAAAGAACAAACCAAACATTCACATTTGGGCTGCCTCTGGTACACTCTGACACCTAACCAGGAGGGACTGATCCCCAAATATGCACATTATGTCTGTTCCCTACACCACTGACATAAAAGATTGCATTGTCAGAAAAAGTAACATGTTTGAGTTAGCCATTATTGACCTCAATACATGATAACTTTTCAAATGTAAAGTCATACTGATGCATGGCATCATTGTGTAACAAAGTCTGAACAATTTGCACTTTGCATGAAAGAAAAAAAAATTTGTGTAAGCTATCATAAAGAGAAACATTTTGTTATCTGTAATTCACATGAGGCCTTACATCCTTTAACAAATCATACCACTATGTAATATTCTTGACATCAGGCAGCATCTTTCTGTACATTGTCTGAAAGTTCCATCTAACCAGTTATCGTTGAATGGGTATCTTGGTATGGACTATTCGTGGTGCCTTCATACTTTTCCAATCAAACATTTGAAAAATCACTCTATGTTAGTTGTGCTTGGTGGTATCCTAAATATGTTGTGCATCACACGTGTTTTATACGCATGTTAATGTAAAAGTACCATTAATTTTGTTAAAATGAACTAAATTTATATTTTTTCTATAAATTATGATATTTCATTTTAAATTAATATGAAAAAATGATAGAAAATGAGTGTTTTGATAATAGTTAGTAGGAAATAGTTTATATGTAAGTCTGGATTACACAGAGTGTGCACGCTGTCGCTTTGGATTAATTTTGTAGACTCTGTCAAACTTTATTAGCAGTAGGCAGAGAAATCTCCTGGAAGTAGAACTTTGGCAGTGCTTCAGAAAAGTGTGAAGTAACAGTGACTTGCCTATACCAGAGAGCACACTGAGCTTTTTCCTGATATGTGAACATGTCCAGTTTCCTGGTCACTGCAACTGTTACACTATAGCCACATTACTTAAACCTGCAGCAAAAAACTTGGTTAGTTTACCAACATTTTGGCATCACTTTCACATCTCGATCCTACATATAGCAGTAATAAATAAAATTAGTATTCAGGGAAAGATTTTTCAGACTTTCTTTACTTTGTAATTAACTGTTTCAAATGATGCAGATGGAGCTTTTGAGATCCACGTTTCAACAGGAAAATTACTAACACATACCTCAACTACCCTCAGGAAATGGAAGGGGTTGAGAACATGAGTACATTAAGAATATGATGTGGTGGGACTCCAGAGCGTGTGTAGTCTCAGTTCGCCTGGCATGAATTTTAAGGCAGGAGTGCACCTGGTGTTTGTTGCCCAATGCCAGAACTCGGCAGAGTTTGTGAAGGGTCGTTCGGTCGATGACCGAGGGACCCTGGATGTCTCCGTCAGTTGTTGCAGTTTGATGCACACACATACGCACTTGTAGGCTATTCATGGCAAAGTGAGCACTTTTGAAAGCAGTCTCTTTGAAATAATCATCTATAAATATATTTTATGTTAGGCTTAGACGTTTACTTCCCAGTGCGTGGGATATGCACACTGTGTTTATTACTTACCTGACAATATTTATTTAATAAGGTTGTTAAAAGATACGAAAATGGCTAGAAATAAAAAGTAACTAGGGCCTCAAAAGTTCTCACTTTTACTGTGAACAGGTTATACCTGAACGTTATAACACTTTTGCCTGTAATGGTACTGTTAGGGCCGACTGATACACTACAATTACACTGACTGGAACACTTATAGAGGTATTCCAGCTCCTCAGCATGCTGAAAAAGAAGTACATGGGTGCTCTGGGTTGCTAGCAAGTGTTTGTGGGAACAATGAAAACAAATACATTTTGCAAGGAAAATATTTCAATTATCTTTAGAAATTACATCACATAAAGTGAATGGTGCACGAAAACTTACTCGGGCTCGGGGTTTGTGGTCCACCGATATTCGATGCGGTACACAAAGAGGAAGAGTCAAAATTAAATTACATGTTGAAAGTAAAAACTCCCCTGAATTGCGACAGCAGCCTGGTCTGCCTCTCGGTACTAAAAATGAAAAGAGGTACCAGTAATCTGTCTATCACAGCGAACTGTGATTGTAGGCCTAAATTAATGTACGGGTAGAGTGTGTGTGTGTGTGTGTGGGGGGGGGGGGGGGGTTGAACAGAACAAACACCTGATGTTGCTGCCTTGTTTGATAGCCTAAGCCGAAGTCCTCGCAATGTGTCGGTTTCAGCGCCAAGCGTGTAAACCAATGTCAAATAGGCAGTTAATTAAATATGATGTGGGCACGTATACGCAATGAAACATGGCATAGAAATTAATATATAATACACAAAACACATTAATGACTCCTCCGTTAATTAACAAGTGTGATATATGATTAGTTGAAATTACTTTGTCAGCCGTTGTCATCAAATGAAGGAACAATGAAAGAAAATACAGCCTTGGTTGACAGTCTGCCAATTGTAAGGAACACATAACACTTTTATATTTAATACATATAAACAATTTGCAAAAACACTGAAAATATAGGGTTTTGGAAAGCGCATGGCACTTCCTTTAGATGTTGGTGAATGGGTTTATACATCCAGTCGCAGGTACCAAAAGTCTCATGCTATTCTGAGATAAATGTCACAACCCCTCTCTCTTAGTTCAACAACGTATTAAGTGGGATTGACAGATATCCACTTCACAAAGAAAACTAACTGCTGCTAATTCTTTATTCATGTGTCACATGGGGACCTGTGGCCTATGTTATTCCCATTAATTACACACAGCACTGGGGTACGTAGTACTTGTTGACAGGCCAGCAGGCCGGCTGATGAAGTTCTTGCGTTTTGGACACAGGCAGGTCCCGAGTTCCCTAAAATTGTTGAGGCAACTGATGGCTGTAGCTTTCAGGGAAATACTATTCAATACCTCTTACTATTTTACCCTAAGAGTTACTGCTTGGAATATATTAGGCAAGGCGATCATTTGGAGTTACGCGATTCAGGTCACCAGGAAGGAGCTCTAGTCAACCTCTAACAATGTACTCTGAGTTCTTGTCGCAGTCAGAGATGCGCTCGTGAGCACCTGTGTTCACGTTTACTTCCCCTCGACCCTGGTGACTGCTTGACCCCACTGTCCCCCAAGTGATCCTCACTGCCGCTAGGTGCAGCAGGTTGTCAGTGGTTTCAGCCAGCAACGAAGCTTCAGATGGAAGGGTCCGGGCCACAGTGAGCTGAACGCAGGGGCTGCTGGACCAGGGTGCTGGCCTCAGAAAAAATGCAGAGTTGCTGTATGTGTGTGTGAGCATGTGGTGCCCCCACCACAGACTACGCATACCATGATGGGCCGGCGGTGTGGCCGCTTGGAGCAGCGAAGAGAGGTTGACTACATCTCCTTCAGTGATTTGCTGCTGCTGCTACTTTTGTTACTGATGCGGTGGGAACACCGGGCGATGTGGTTGCTGGGAGGCGGGAGGAGAGGGCCTCGATGAAAGGCCTTGCAACCTTGTTACACTCCTCTCGTTGCTTTGCCCAGCATCCTATGGTGTGGAGTCCATCGGTGATGCTGCACTCAATGACATCATGGCAGAACTGGCTAGAGGGCTGCCCTGTGGGGAGCTATATCCTACAGGTAGCTCTGGCGGTTTGCCATCGGCGGCGTCCTCAGTGGCAGGTGTTGTGAACATTTGGTATTGCGATGTTATGAGGCTACCCCTCCAGATCTGAAGTGCCACTCACTTCTGAATTGTTTTGTCATGCCAATGGAAGCTCTCCCTCAGGTGCATGTGCCTCTTCCAGTTTCTTGTTGGCGTTCCTATGCCAGGTATCGTGGTCGGGAGCAGAGGTTGGATGATGCTGCCGTCATTACCTGAACCCTAGGTTCCATTCTCGCCTCTTGCGGTGACTGGTGTGTGTGAGTGGTGTTGTGATGCTGGTGCTCGAAGGTGTTGCGTGGTGCTGGACGTAGGGCACTGTACTATTTTACATACACCAGTTGATCAGGTGTCAACCGGCATGGTGCTGTGGTCATCACAGGGACCCATTCACAATGTAGCGCTTTTGGGTTTTGCATGCCTCTCTGAGCGCAGCCTCTTGGCACTGCCCCTTGTCAGCCCCACTCCCTGGTGTGCCCGCGCACTCTTGTTGTCATGCTGTGAACTCACCCTGTACAGTCAGTCATCTTCCATGTAGGACAGCTGCCAGTGTATGACCTGTTTCCAAATTTACCCATCGCATTATGATGAACGAGGCGTTTGGCAAATGTTCTGCCCAGCTGCTGGGGTTGTCGCCTACATATAGACGTAGCTGCATCTTGATATCCTGATTCCTCCTCTTTGTGTAGTGTGCTCTTGGGTGGTAGATTGGTGTTGTGTAGCGGTTGACACCCTGCCTGGTACATAAGTCATGTCAATTCCTTCCGGTAAACTGAGTACCATTGTCTGTGAGGAGCGTCTTGGGGTATCCCATCCGAGGGTGAAACTCCGTGTCTAGCGCATGCGCAATGGTGCTGCTGGTGCGCTAGAGATTGGGTACGCCTCTATTCAGGAAAACTGTCGCTGACAACAAGAATGAAACGTTTCACCATCAAGGTATGGTCCCATTAGGTTGAGAGACATGGTCTTGAACGTCTCATTAAGTTCCTTCACGTGTCTACAGATAACTCATGTTGCTCCTTGCTAGTGGAAGTGGTTGTACATGTTGCGGGCACTTTGGGGTACCCCAGGGTGGCCAGTTAGATGGCTGTTGTGTGCATGTAGTAATACGTGCCCTCGCATGTCGTTTGACACGTACAGACACTGCGTCTCCTCAGGTTTCTGTTGTCGAGTTGCTACATCAGTACCTTGTTTGCACCACCAATCACTTTATCCCTGCGCAATCTCCATTCCTGGTAGCTATGTGTCTTCGCAACACTGTTGACTGCCTATCACCAAGGTCTTTAAATCGTCAAGTCTTGGTTCAGTCTCCTATGTGACTTCTGTTTCGTTGCAGGTGATTCTCGCCTCTACTGTGTTGGTTGTATGGGTGGTTGGGGGCAGTAAGTCGACCCACTCCTCTTTGTCCATGGCTGTTTTTGCGGGCCGGTGGTTGCGACAGTTGCTCTGATAGCTGGTTCTATGGTCTGGGGGCATGCTGCACTACAAAGTCGTATAACTGCAATAGTAAAACCACCGGCCAAACTTGCTTCAGGCATCCTTCATGGAATGTAGCCAGAACAGGCACCTGTTGTTGGTTTGTTGAGTGAAACACTGGAATTCAAGATACAGCCTATTGCATTGCCCTACCACCGCTAGAAAAAAAACACACACACACACACACAAACACACACACACATACATATACATATATATATAAAGACACACACACTAAAATCTCTTGGTCATTGCACTTTTCTACTTTGTCGTATCACTTTACCCATAAGGCTTTACCACGTTTCGGCCTCCCAATAGACTGTGAAGAGGAATCACGTCCTCTCACAGCAAGGCCACCAGGATTAATGTGATCGTTGGCCAGAGCCTAAGCCCAAACCTGGCACGTCCGCATATCCCTGCACCCTCTACCACTGCTAGACAATCCCTTTCATTGACATTGTTTGTACCTGGCCTCTGTGGGACCAAAGATTGCGCTACTATACTCAATAATCTGGCGTTGCTCAGAACATGGCGTGTTAATGTGGTGCACTGACTGAACCTTGCCTTAGTTACTGAAAAAAGCTTCCGTGTTTACTAGTCTACATGAACTTCCGATTCAGTGATAGCATGTCGGTGAGGGGTGCAGTGATGATGGCAAAGTTTTTGATGTTTTATATCAACAAGTAGACAAGTCCGAAGAACTTCCTCAGTTGCTTGCAGTTTTATGGTTCTTTGTAGTGGTCTATTAGAGACAGTTCTTCTGGCATTGGCTTGCTACCATGCTCATCCAATAGGTGGTCCAGGAAATGGACGCAGGGTTTCCCAATGTGGTACTTCTTATTTGCACACGTGATTTTATTGATTGCCAGTCTCTTTAGTATCAGTGACAAATGCTTGATGTGGTCTTCCCAGATTTTGGAGCAAATGATGACGTTGCCCAGGTATGCGAGTGTGAAATATCCCATGTACCCATTAAGCACCCTGCTCATCATTGTTTGGAAGATGGTTGGTGCAAATTTCAGACCAAATGAGATGGCACAGAATTGGAACCTGCATTAACTGAGGCCGTAAATGTCTCTTGTGTCGGTCCTCCTGTTTGATGGGTACCTGCCAGTATCCACTATGCAGGTCCAGTGACGTCATCATCTTTACCTTTCCCAGCATATGTAATGCATTCTTCACACACATGGAAAAGGGTAGTGCACTTTGCATTATGAGATTCAGGTGAGTGAAGTCCACGCAGAACTGTCACGTTCCGACCATCTTGTGCACTAGCGTGATGACTAGTGTGATGCATGCTGCGCAGTGGTTGTTCACATTAGTGGATCTGCTGCCATGAGAACATCCCTCCTCTCATGTTAGTGTGTCTGTACAGCCTCTGTATTGCGTTGGTACTTCAACATCCAGTTCGTCTGTGGTGATGTCTAGGTGCAACTTGTGGTTTGGGGCTCGAGCTCGTATTTGGTTCTTCTTTCGTTCCTGCCAAAATGTATCCTACAGGCTGCTGGTTCCACTACAGTATCCTGTTCGGTCAACCATGGTATCCTCAATATTGGGCCCTAATGTAGGTCGGCTGATATAAGGGCGATGGTTGTGGTTCCAGTGTCCCTTATGCATACCGTAACAGTAGTATCTCTGTTTGTTTTCCATGTATGGTGTTGTTTGGCTAATTTCATTGTTTGTTTGGCAGGTCTGATTTCCTGCTTGTTGATGAGCTTTATATTCACGAAATTGTGTGAAGCAGCTATGTCTATTAATGCTAGGCAATGTGCAATGTTTAGGATGAAAGTGATTCTTATCATTCGGTGGTTGCTCTTAGTGAATTGCTGTAAAATGATTTGTTGTGGGGTGACTGGCTGCTTGACGTGTAGGTGGCAGGGTTACAATTTGCTTGACATGGTGAAGTGTCTCAGTTGGCTTTGTTTTGTGGATTCTGGGGTAGTGGGAGGCTGGCTCGACTACACCATTGGGTTGTTTCCCGCCGGTGATGCCATCCCTTTAAGGTCCACTTCAATTTTTGGCCTAAGGGTTGGGCACTCACTGTGGCAGGGGTACTGCTGTTCAGGGCAATACTGGCATGGGACTGATGGGTGTTTCTTTTCCATGGGTCCTTTTGTGGGGATTCAAGCTGCTACAGTCTTGTCTGCATCTTAGACCTATTCCCAGGGCCATTTTCCATGTATTTGTGGGTTGGAGTTTTGTGCGACCCTGTATTTCTACATCCAGATGGTGGCTGGGTGTTACACAAAACAATTTGGTGGTGCCTCTGTTATTAAACAAGTGTCTTATGATTTGTTGTGTAACTTATCCGTGGTCATCTTCGCAGTGAAGGAACAATTAAAGAAAATATAGCCCTGGATGGCATTCTGCTGATTATAAAGAACACACAAAAATTCTATATTTTTTATATATACAAAATTTACTAAAACACTTAAATGACAAGCTTTTGCTGAGCACGTGGATACACAGTTTGCATAAACACTTATAATACAGGGTTTTGGTGAGTGCGTGGCACTTCCTTTAGATGTTGCCGAATGGGTTTACACATCCCGTGGCAGACACAAAAAGTCTGGTGCATTTCATGTCATAGATGTCACATCCCATCTCTCTTAGTGCAAGAGTGTATTAAGCATGAGTAACCCATACCCACTTTACAAAGTAAACTCACTGCTTCTAATTCTTTATTCATGTGTCGAACCAGGGACCTGTGGGCTATGTTATTTACATTAATTACACACAGCACTGGGGTACGTAGTACTTGTTGACAGGCCAGCAGGCCGGCTGATGAAGTTCTTGCGTTTTGACACAGGCAGGTCCCGAGTTCCCTAAAATTGTTGAGGCAACTGATGCCTGTAGCTTTCAGGGAAATACTATTCAATACCTCTTACTATTTTACACTAAGAGTTACTGCTTGGAATATATTAGGCAAGGCGATCATTTGGAGTTACGAGATAGAGGTCACCAGGAAGTCGATCTCACCAACCGAGGAGCGCTCGTGAGCACCTTTGTTCATGTCAAATATTTATTCATTGATATTTGCACCCCTACCAGTGTAGTACAAGGCAGGCTATTACCATACAGGGGAAAGAATATACTTCATTCCTCTCGTCTTTTCTGATAATAATCAAAGTACAATTGTTTTAACTCTCAAAATTCAGCCATGTTTATTAATTTCCAATAGTTACTCATACTTCCTTTGTTTCATCGTGGGTTGATTTACCTGTGGAACAACAACTCTCTGCAGGTTTATGCTAACAATATGTTACACAAAATCTGAATAAAATCTTTCCCAGTGTAGTGGGCCCACTTATTTAATCACAGAGGATTAATGAAATATTGTTCTCCGAGTCTGTGATGGTGCCTCCACTCTATTGGACCCCAAGTTAGGAGTCCCCTGTTTCTGAGATGCACATCCCATAACTTTGTGGAATCTCCAACCCCAGGATCCAGACTCTGGTGGTTCCTTCCAACCAAGGTTACACAATAAAATTACTATTATTTTTGTTTTATTTTGTTAACTAATGTTTAATCAACACTTAAAGAAAACATAAACAAAGTTTAATTTTTAGATTACCTAATATAAAAATTAAATATTGTTTGATTTAAATATTATATATAACTAATACTAACTGTATTAAATAATATATTCTAGGTAAGCTTACTTTTTTTTTTAATTTCTAGGTGCAAATGGATATATGCATTTTACAAGCTGGATTCAAACATTCTCTGAAAATATTAATTAACATGTTTCAAATAATTTTCTATGGCTTAATGTCCGAAGCAGTCTGAATCTTGGAGATGTATTAAGAAAAATGTTTCCCTAAGAAATATATTTCCCATCTCCATATAAACATTATTATTTTACGAGCATCTTCGTGTAGGTACTTCATTGAAGAAAGGCTCAGGGACACTCAGACAAAATTTATTTATAATGGTTAAATGTCTTCCCTGAATGATCATAATCTTAATATTGCTGCAAGATAAAATGTAAATGAGCACCACCTTAAAATATCATTATTATTTTGCTCATTATTTCAGGTTGTTGAACCATGCGAAGTATTGACTGCAAATGAACCAAGACCTTCTACAGCACAAAGCGAATATAAAAAAAAGGAGCCCGAAAAACCAATAAATGGCTCTGACATGGAACATGGGACTATGAAACCTGTAAGTAGCTTTTACCTTTTT